>CM047807.1:112488892-112534611 GCA_026214975.1 Gentiana macrophylla
ACACACCTAAAAAAATTGTGTTCTTCTGATTCGCGAAATCTGATTTCCCAAAAAACAGGTTTTGTTATTGTAATGAAACAGCAAAAAAAAGGGTCTGCATTACCCGCCCCTCCCCTCCCCTCCCCTCCCCATCCCCAAGTCCAGCAATTAAAAGCGTACGTGTCAACCATTCCATACAGCTTTTTATTACGCTCTTTATCTTCACTACAATTTATTATCAATTCAATAAATTTTCATTCTTCAAAACTATCACATTAATAATAGTCGATGGGCGTTTTAGGCATTAACTTTCAATTTATGATATTCAACCACTTTCTTAATATGTGTGAAAACTCATGATGAAACATATATGTGTGAAAAACTCTAACAGGTAGTATATATGAACGTTTTTAACGATAAAAGCATAGACCCTAAAAAAAATTAAAAGTGTATGTTCTATATTATATAAAATAAAATAAAAAATCTTCAGAGCACATGCATGTACGTCCCTCAACATGTAGATCCGCCGGTGCGGGCCTCCTTTTCGTTTTGTTTGTTCCTCTTTCATTCCTGTTTATTTTATTTTGTTTTCTTTAACAAATGAGAACGCAAATAATTTGGTAGGAAGGTTGCTTTGACAAACTTGGTATGTGGCAAACCCATAATGTACCAAATTGATATACGTGGCCACACCTCCGGCTTTTCAACTTCCTTTTAATATATAAGTAGAGATATATATACTATCTCCGTCCCAGAATATAAGTCGTCATATGTTTTTTTTATTTATCTCACAATATAAATCGTTCTACACCACCAATGCAATATTTATTGCTCATTTTTCTATCTTACCTTCAATTTATTATCAATGCAACAACTTTTCATTACTTAACAACTATTGCATTCATGATTGTGTCTTTATCCCTAATTTCCAGAAGGACAAAAATATTTCATCAATTAAGTAGAATGACAGTCTTTTGAAACTTTTGCATAAAGGACAAAACTATTTATCCACTATTGAAATTCACTTGTGTTCGAAATTCATTGTTTAAATTATTTGCCAAAAATTCATTGTTTAAATTCACTAATTTTCAAAATTCATTGTAAGGATTTACTTGATTTTCGGGATTCATTGTCAAAATTCACCGTCGAAATTCATTGATTTCGGGATTCACTAGGAGATTCACCGATTTTAGGATTCACTGTTTGTCATTCCGCTATAAAAATTATGTAGTTGTCCTTCTCCCTATAAAAAATATGTAGTTGTCCTGTTGTTTAATAATATTTCAGATTGTGTCCTTATCCCTAATTTCCCATATATTATATTAATTGATGTTCCGGTCTTGTTATTATTCTTATTTTCAATATGTTTTATTCATTTTCTTAAAGGAAATGTTTTATTCATTTTTTTTTTTATCCAAAACGAAAAATTTCATTAAATAAACAAAGAATTTATAACCGGACCAACGCCGGAAAAAGCCGAAATAACTCCGGATCATCACCAGCCTAAAGTTGGACCACTACCATAAGCAATGTAAAATAAAAGACATGGAGAAACCATGCCGACCAAATTCCACCTCATCATAGAGGATTTGATTTGGTAAGTTAATACGATAGACAATCTTGTTCTTGTCATACTTAAACAAAGCTAAAAACTAAAAAACCGGAGAATCCGACTATTACCACCGACCCGATCCGAACAACATAAACAAACAAACGAAAAAAACTACAGATATACAAAGATAACAGCCACCCCAAATCCCCATCCAACAACACAAACTGCCAGAAATTGCTTCCAAATTTCGACCTGCATACCATAAAAATAAGAAGAGCAGAGAATAAGTCTGCAAATCCAGCAATCAAAACCGATGCCTTCGCCAGAACAAGGAGGAGAGGGAATGACAGATCTGAACATGCAAAGGGAATAACGGATAAACCCCCATCGACATGCAGGGCCGCCCTTATCCTGAAGCCGCTGCCGGATATCGCAAGCCGCTGATATCACTTTAAAGCACCATCTCCGGACAAAATTCGGCTAATCAACGAATCACCACCAGAAAATGTTCCCCAATCAGAACGCTGCCGATCTATATCAAAACGGGGGAGCCTAATTTCCGGCGAGAAAACCGACGAAACCATCGAAGAAGGAGATAGGACTCCTGAGCTGTGAGAAAGGAGGAGGAAAAAGGACCACACAAAAAAACAAGAATGAAATAGGAACAAACAAAACGAAAAGGAGGCCTGCACCGGCGGATCTACATGTTGAGGGACGTACATGCATGTGCTCTGAAGATTTTTTATTTTATTTTATATAATATAGAACATACACTTTTAATGTTTTTTAGGGTCTATGCTTTTATCGTTAAAAACGTTCATATATACTACCTGTTAGAGTTTTTCACACATATAAGTCATCATAGAGTTTTTCACACATATTAAGAAAGTGGTTGAATATCATAAATTTGAAAGTTAATGTCTAAAATGCCCATTGACTATTATTAATGTGATAGTTTTTAAGTAATGAAAAGTTGTTGAATTGATAATAAATTAGAGGTAAGATAAAGAGAATAATAATAATAAATGTTGCATTGGTAATGTAGAGTGACTTATATTGTGGGACAAAACTAAAAGTGAGGTATGATTTATATTATGGAACGGATGTAGTAATTTTTATCCCCATACCCCGGTTTTCCTATTTTCTAGATCCACGTCTGTATCTATGTAGAAATGTACCTATGTTCAATGGGACTCATGCCCTGTTGAATTTCAAGTTTGAAACTAAAACCGAATCAGCATTTACAGAAAAAGATGAAGAAGATGAAGTTCATCTTCATAGAATTTGAATCCAGAAAAAGGCGGGAAAATTAAAACCAACTTAATCTTGATTACAATGAACTTGCAAAGATGATTCAGCTTTCTAATCACTAATGACTATCCTAATCACACTTTATATAAGTGTAGAAGCTCCAACTTGCTGCAACTAACTTGTGGCGGTTGTAACAAACTTCTTAATTAACCATGTCAAAATTCCAATCCTCTTGTGTTGTTTTGACCTTTAAGACCCCCCTCAAGCTGGAATGGTGTTGCACCAAGAACAGCTTGCAAAATTCCAATCCTCTTGTGTTGTTTTAGACTGCATATAGATCTTTGAAAGAGAATGCTTGAAGCAGTGTTGTAAGAACCTGTTTGTTGACAGGTTTGGTAAGTATATCAGCTGGCTGATGATTAGTGTGAATTGGTAGAGGTTTTAGGACCTTGGCTTGATATTTTTCCCTTACAAAATGACAGTCAATGTCTATGTGCTTTGTCCTTTCATGAAAGACCGGATTTTCTACTATAAGTAAAGCACTAGAACTGTCACAGTATAGAGGAACATGGGCTGTGTAGTTGATTTAAAAGTCTTTGAGTAGATATAGGAGCCATTGGATTTCACAAGCAGTGAGTGCCATGGCCCTATACTCAGCTTCACTTGAACTTCTTGAAACAGTTGGTTGCTTCTTTGATTTCCAATATATCAGTGCTCCTCCTAGATAAACCAACATGCCTGTGACTGATCTTCTGGTTTTGGTACAGGCTACCCAATCAGAATCACTGAAAGCCTTGAGTGTGAAAGGCCTTTCACTAGGAAAGAAGATCCCTTTACCAGGTGCTGATTTTAGGAATCATAAGAGTCTATGTGCTGCTTTCATGTGAGACATTTGGCTTGTCCAAAAACTGATTGAGTTGTTGTGTAGCAAATGCTATATCAGGTCTAGTGTTGCCAAGATATAGTAGTTTCCCTACTAGGCTTCTATATTCAGTGTTGGAGGGCAGTAAAGGAGCTTGCACTTCTGTTAGATTTTCTGTAGGTTCTATAGGTGTGGAGGCAGGCTTACATTCCAGAAATCCAAATTCTCTCAGCAAATCCAAACAGTATTTTCTTTGATTGATCACAATTCCAGATTTAGACCTTGCCATTTCAAACCCTAAAAAGTATTTGAGTTCTCCCAGATCCTTGATTGTGAATGCATTGTGCAGCAAGTCTTTTAACTGTTGTATAGCTTGCATATTCAGACTACCAACTATAATATCATCCATATATACTAAAAGTGCTATGAAGTCTGAGCCCTTGCCTTTGGTGAAAAGGCTATAATCACTCTGAGATTGTTTGTAGCCATGTTCCAGAAGCTTTTGTGTCAGCTTTGCATTCCACTGTCTACTTGCTTGTCTAAGGCCATAAAGTGATCTATTCAACTTGCAGACCATGCCATTGGTATTCATGCCTTCTGGAGGCTTCATATAAACATCTTCATCCAAGTCACCATGTAAGAATGCATTATTTACATCCATTTGATGTAAATTCCATCCTCTAAGTGCTGCTACTGCCAAAAACAACCTGATAGTGGTCTGTTTGGCCACTGGTGAGAAAGTCTCCAAGAAATCAATGCCCTCTGTCTGTGTAAAGCCCTTTGCCACAAACATTGCTTTGTACCTTTCAATGCTTCCATCAGACTTTCTTTTGATCCTATACACCCACTTACACCCTATTGGTTTGATGCCCTTTGGTAAAGGAACTAAAGACCAGTTGTTAGTTTGATTTAGGGCTTGGAGCTCCTTTTGCATTACCTCTTGCCAGTCAGGATTTTGAGCAGCTACTTTGTATGAAACTGGTTCAATTTCTTTGTTGATACTACTTATAAGTTCATGATAATGTGGAGATACATTAGCATATGAAATAACATGATCTAATGAGTGTGGTGATGTTCTGTGTGCAGGATTAGTGTACACATAATCGCTGAGATATGTAGGGGTGGACTTGATCATGTTGGACCTCCTAGCGTTTTGAGTTGATGTTCCAACTGTTAGATATAGTGTGCCCGGAAGATAATTGTTGCTTGTCCTTACGGGCAAGTGGGAGATTGTTGGAAGTAGCGCTCGAAAGACAATTTATGTAATTGTTTTTAGAATTAATAAATGACAGATTTATTATTTTCTTATTACTTGCTTCGTGCTTGTAAGTAATATACTACTGAAAACCCTAAGACGTATCATATGTAGCCATATAACTTAGTGTGTGTCACACATGAGGATTAAGTTTATGGTGATACACTTGAACTATTAGTCCATGGTGAACTTAATCAAAGTATATGGTCTATTGATCAAACCACCATTAATTCGCCCAGAACACTTTATGGTGTGACCGTCTTATCCGGACTGTCGACATTGGTTGCCTAAGTGGGGCATTTATATATGATGAGAGTCATATAGGACTGGACCGATTTAATCTGAGTTTCTCATATAATTCTGTGATTGAGAAATCTTATTAAATCACAAGATGATCATATATGGATTAACCTTAATCTGAAGTGATTCTGAGACTCTACTTGTTTCAGGATAGGGTTTGATGTGTTCGTTAAGGATCGCTATGAGGCGCGGTCCGAATCACTTTCACGTTGGCACTATTCTGGAATGAGTGAGAAGTGTGTGTCTCACAGATATGGAATCCATTCCTTCTTACGGGAAGTAGAAAGACAATCCCCTTATTTGTTGATCCTATAAACTGATCGATCACGGGAGTTCGTATTGGTTATGAACTAATTGATCACTAGTGGGTTAATGGTAAATAAGGATAAGATGTATTGAAGAAGGTTTACGGAAATAATCCTACTTCAGTACGGATAGTCTATGGAGGGTTAGTTTATATGTAATGATTATATCAATGGACACTTATCGACTCGACTCGACGTTTTGAGAATAAGTTATATCTATAATAAATAGAGTTCAGTTTCGGATTTATGGTGGCGTAATTCCGGAATTAATAAGTTGTGTAGAAATATTCTGTTCGATGAATGTTTTATTCAATTTATTGTAGCTATTGGTTATAGGTCCATGGTCCCCGGGTTGGCTCCTAACACGCGAGTGTTTTCTCGTTTTGTGGAATCTCGAAAATAAATTAAATAGTTGGTTTATTTAATGAATATGCAATATTATTTATTTGGTAAATAATATGTAAAATAGAAAATACATTTTCTATTAAAAATTAGGGCCAAAGACCCAAAAGTACACAAAACGGACTTATTGGACTTATAAGGATAAAAAGGAATCTGTTGGACTTATAAGGACACACTTTTTCCTTATTCCCATTCTACCCTTAAATAATAAATCACCGCAGTGTTTATTATTACAAAGATTTCACGCTGAAAACCGCAGTCATTAGCATTTAATAGCGCTATGAATATGAAGATATTTCTGTGAAATTTCGTGTGTTCATAGCTCGAAATTATCTGTGTAAGGATAGAGATTCGTTACTCAATCCGCCATATTCGTTGATGAATCCGGCCTTTTTCATTTCTGCAATTCGTTTACTATGAAGACGAATCTGTGCATTGGAGCTACATTAACTAATAGAAGTGGTTTCTGTCATTGTTAAGTTTTAAATTGTTGAATCCGCCATTGTTGAATCCTTCATTGCTATTACCAGGTTTCATTTATTCTCAGTTTGTTCAATCGTATTTTTTTCTCCTGGACGATTTTATTATAATTTTTCTGTATCTGGATAAAGCATCTTTCTCTGCATATTTGCAGTGTTTCTGTTGATTTCTGAATGTTGTTGGTTTATGGATCTCATTTTGACTAAATTTCTACGGTTGATTGAAGATTTAGCTGAAAGATGTATACAGTGACATAGCTCACTGATGCAGTGACATGGTTTAATGCTCTGGATTTTGTATCTTCGTTTTTTTATAATTTCTTCATTTTTAGAACTATATTTGCTTGTGCTGTTGATTTTCATATTGTTATTGGTAGTATGAGAACATATTTGTAGTGTATGCTTTTCTGATGCTGGTTTATGCATCTGAATTTGAATAATTTATGTAGTGAACTAACTGTTTTCTATGATTGATTGATGACTTACCTGAAAGGTTTATGCAGTCACATAGTTCAGGGATGCAGTGACATGGTTTAATGCTGTACTAATATGTATTCTTTCTCCCACAGGTATTTAGTCATGACTGTGTTGCTGCTTATGTGTGGGTATAAAGAGGAAACATGCGTTGTTTCCATTACACGTAGTACTACTCTCAAATTTATTCATGATAAACTTTCACAGCGGTGGTCTGATTTGAAGGATGGGTGCATCAGTTTGTACTACTTGTTGCCTGATAACCCTAAGTGGTTAATATGCTCTGATGATGATGTTCGAGCAATGATATCGATTCTTTGAATCATACAATAGTAGTCGTGTGAATATGGAAGTTGTTGGGAGTGCTATTGTCGGTTCTTCATCCTCGTATAATCTTGGGTAGTGTTCTTGCACTTGAGGATAATGTGGAGTCTGAAGTTTCTATGTATTCATCTTCGGTATCTATGCCTGAAATTAGTCGTTTGACTGCCAGTTGGGATAAAATACTTGTGAAGGAGGGTCAGCGGTTCAAGGGTGGTGTAATTGCTTTTAGGGAGGTGTTGCAAAAAGCGTATGCGTAAACGGTTTTAAGTATGTTTATACCAAGAATTCCAATGACAGAATTAATGTTGTTTGTGCTTTGAAGGATTCATCGAAATGTGGATGGAATGTTCGTGGTTCGGTAGAAAAATCCACAGGACATTTTGTTGTAAAGCAGCTCTGCGGTGTTCATACATGTGGTACATCTTCAAGAGATTTTGGCGGGATTGTCGTATGACTTACGATCTTATTGGCAAGCAAGTCCTTAAAAGGTCCGTGATGATCCTAGTTATTCGCAGCGGATTTACGACGTTCATCAGTTACTGATTATGGTCGTCTAATGAATTATAAGCTTTCTTGGCGTGCGGTTAAAAAGGCTCGGGATTCGTTATACGGTGATGTTAAACAGTCTTTCAACAGTTTACCAGTTTATGTTCGTATCTTGTGTGAGACAAACCACGAATCACATTGTCCATTTAGAGATTCATCCTGTTACACGCCATTTCCAACGTCTGTTTATTGCATTTGATGCTTGTGTTCGGGCTTTGCACATTGTCGATCGTTGTTATTCCTTGATGGGGCTCATTTGAAGTTTGATCAACATGGTCATCTCATTGGTTTGCTTATCGGAAAGGATGGTGATAATGGTATGTATCTTGATTATGTGCAATTATATGTCGATTTTATGCGATGACATGCAATGTTCGATCTGATGACATGAAATGTTCGATCTGATGACATTGAACATTATCTTGATGACATTGTATTTTCATTGCATTGAGTTTATATTAAATGTATATAACTTTGATTTTATATATATTTGGACTTGCTTTTAGTCACCGTATATTTTAGTGTATTCATTGTGCTTTTTAGTAGGAATATATCCTTTATGTATTGGTGTTGTAACTTCGAGGATACTACCAATTGGACATGGTTCTTGTCACACTTGAGGAATTTACGTATCCTCTGTTCGTAGAATGACGTTTATTACTGAGATAGAAATCTGGGGGTAATTGAAGCTATAAAGGCGTTTCGGATGCATTTCATTCTCATCAGTATATACCATTTGCAAATGAATTTGAAGAATCATTTTAATGGTAAATTTGGCAATAAGGCTTTGCGTGATAGATTGGTTCATTTGATTTATGAATGTGCTTATGCTTCAACTGTTGAAGAGTACCAGAAGCATATTGAAATGTTTTTACTTGAAGGTGGAAAACGTGCACCGAAATTCTTTGAAAATTTACGTCCGGAAAATTGGGCTAACGCTTATTTTGAAGGTTGTCGTTATGGTCATGTCGCTTCCACTTTAGCAGAGTCATTCAATTCATGGATCTGTCGGGAGAGGCACCTACCTGTCTTAAATATGGTTGATGGCATCCGTATTAAGCTAATGGAAAGATTTTCAGAAAGACGTGCTCTTGCTGCAACTTTCAATTCGTCAATCTGTCCGAAAGTTGATGCTATTTTGTATAAGTTGATGGATGTAGGGAGGGCTTTTGGTGTTTCTACTTCCAGTTATTATAAATATGAAGTTTTTCAAATCCTTCGCAAGTGTTGATCTGAATATTCGTAGATGTTCTTGTAATGACCGCAACGGAATGGCTATCCTTGTGCTCAATGTTTTGGCCGTGATTAGGAGTGCGGAGTTTCCATTGGTGATTATGTTGATCCATTTTTTTGTCACGATCATTTGTTTGCTTCTTATAAGTTTAGTATAAATCCGATCCCTGGTCCATTCTTGAATAACAATCCTGAAAATCTTGTGCTACCTCCTGTTCCACAGAAGAGGCCTGGTAGGCCAAAGATCAAGCGTATTCGATCTCGTGGTGAGTCGTCATCAAAGCATGCTATCAAATATGGCGGTTGTGGACAGTTTGGACACCATAATAAGAAGACATGTTCTAGTTCAAAGTCTGTTTGACTACCTGTGATAGGTTTGTTGGATTTGTTCAGTATTCTGTTGCAGTGACATATGTGTCACTGCATTTCTGTTTATGTTTTTTTTTTCTTTTTCTTGGTTGTAATGGAATATTATTGATATGAATAAGATTTGATGTATTGAAAAATATTTCTTTCCAATATTTTGCTGTTATTATTGATTATAATTCTATGTTTGTGCTATATAATTCCTGATAATACATGTGTCACTGCATCTGGTTTCAGTACAATTAGCCCTTTCTTTTTTGTTTGTTTGTAAAGAAATGATTAATTATCCATTTCAATATGATTTGATATGTTCCAATACATTTATTTCCAATTTAATAACTATTGTTAGGTTGAAAACAGAATGTAATTTCTGTTTATGTTTTTTTTCTTTTTCTTGGTTGTAATGGAATATTATTCATTTGAATAAGATTTGATGTATTGAAAAATATTTCTTTCCAATAATTTGCTGTTCTTATTGATTATAATTCTATGTTTGTGCTATAGACTTCCTGATAATACATGTGTCACTGATGAGAGGATTTTTCACGATCCAAAAACCAAACAATATTTATAATCCACGAAACTCATATACCGTGAAACCACTCTCTAACCGGCCAAACACCGGGTCGATCGTAGTAGAATGGCAAAGAGTACGGGGTCAATCCCACGAGGAAATTGGGTCGAATACGAAACCTGTGTTAAAATCGATGAACAAAGAGCACACCAACGGGATAAACGATCGAAGCCCATACTAAACTACGACACGAAAAAGGGATTTAAAGCATGAACCAACTACAACAAGCAATCCCATCGACAAAAGATCGAAACAATCAAAGCAAAATCGAGAGAAAGCAAATCGACAAAGGAAACTCACAAGATCGACATCGACATACATTAGATCTGAAAGCCCATGTCCCAAATCGACAAAAGATCCAGTCTTTAATCCCAACCGTGACCATGACGCGAAATCCACAAGCAAGCGATCGAATACCGCGTTCGACTATCATAACAAAACTAAAGATCTAAACTAAAAGCACGGGCCCAAGCCTTGATCCGACTATTTAGATGTCAACTGCATAACGACCCGCCGGAGCGCCGCCGGGTTTGAGCACCTAAGCCGACCTCGAGCTCAGTCCATGCCGAAAGAAATGAGGGTATCGGGCTCTCTTTCTATGGAGCCTCTTATATAGAGCAAAAATCGCGAGTTTGAGTGGTGGGCCGACCAACTCGGCTCGTTTGACTTGTCTTCAGTAAATCATTAAAATCTCCTGTGTGCAGCTCCGAATTGAACGATTCAAGATGCGTCGGAAAGCTTGTTCAATTCCCTACAACTTTCATGAAGACGACTTGACCAGAAAATGCTTCCTCGATGGGTCAAAATGCAGCTCAAAGGACCGGATGGTGGAAATCGAACTGCTGCTGCTTTGCTGCGATGTTTGAGGTGCTTTTATAGTCCAGGGCACTTGTCCGTACGGATAAAAGGCCATCCGTACGGATAGTTCATCATTTTCCAGCCGTCCGTACGGACAAAATGTGTCGTCCGTACGGACAACTCTCTGATTTTGCCTCCAGATTGCTCCATTTCTGACAGCTCTGCAGTAAACACTTCATAACTTCTTCATCCGACCTCTGATTGGGGTGATTCAAAAACCAGTAGAAAGATCCTTGAATTATCTACAACTTTCATGAAGACACCATGACCAGAAAATGCCTCCATAATCGGTCAAAATGCTGATGAAGTGAACATATGGTGAGAGCAACAACTATTTCTCTTCCTTTTCTTATTCTTTCTCCTTCCTTGGCTCATTCTTACGCCTTGATCACACTTATCATCATAAATATTCGCCTTCCGGGTTCTCGAGACACCAATACCCTATGTTAAGGGCGAAAATCTATGAATTATAAGGCGATATTCCACGATGTTTTTCCCTCTATATTGTATAAGTTGCATAATAATTGGTCCTTTTATTAGAATATCGAGCAAACGATATTTTCATAGACTTAATCGCAAAGTTGGTATAATTATGTGATTCTATGGTTGAAATATAAATATTTGAATATTACTACAGTTTGCGATGTGTTCCATGTGTTATAGGTATGTTTATTGTGCTCAAATGATGATCAAAAGGATAGAACTCGAGCTATAAAGATTTAAGAACGAGATAATGATCAAGTGGAGTGAGGAAAAGAGATAAAGAGGAGAAAATCGCACTCTGAACAATTTGAACGAGCGTCGAGGCCCGTCCCGGATGGGCGGGCGTTTGATCAAATGGGCGGGCGTCCGCGAGGATAAGTTTACATTCGGAAGTTTGGACGTAAGGTGGGCCGCAGGATGAGCGGGCGTCTGAGAAGACTCGGCCCGACTCGAAAAGTTCAAAGCATTTAGCAGGCAGCGTCGGAAGGGTAGACGGCGTCCAGGGCCGTGTCTGCAGAGAACCGACTTAAAACCCTAATTGTATCGGCGCGCTTCAACCCTAATTTTTCTGTTTTCTATAAATAGTCAGATTGTAAAACCTAGCAGAGGGGTAGAGATACACATATAGAGATTGAGAGAGTCGAAATTCATCTTAAAAACAGCAGCAGTTTGTCCTTTCTTTTTGTTTTCTTTTATTATGCAATCAAAACGATTTGTTGATTTCAAGACTATTATGAGTAACTAAACTCCCGGGTTGGACGAACGGGTGAAGCAATTCAGGAGGTGTTTGGTTTTCTTGTTTTCTGCGTTTTGCAATCAATAAAGGTCAGATTTTTATTGCGTTTATTTCGTGCTTCATATCGATAGATAAAGCCTGTGATATTTGTTTGACGATAGTTGAATGAATTCTAGATCACCACAATAGTAATCAGTTTAAACGATTTGTCTAAAAACGAAAGTTATCAAATTGTTAACCTAGATAATAGATTCAAAAGAATTTGTGCCTATCGTGCTTAAATAATCAATCTTTGATAAAAGTTGATAAATGGATTATCTAAGAAATTAGTAATCTGCTTTGGGTATAGATTAATCTTGGCCTTTAGTAATTTGCATGCGTAGGGAGTTAGAATCTTTTACCGCTATCTTGAATTGTGGATCCTGTTAAATGCGCTTTCTCCCCATTATTTGATAAACCTTAAATTGTTAATTCGTGACACGCTTTAGCTTAAACTTAAAAACACATTCAACCTCACGTTCTCGTGGGATCGACCCGGAAGAACCGCTTTACTACAAGCTTTGCACTTGGAGCGACTAACCGGATTTTTTTTATTACTTGTCTTTTTGTTTCGTTTACAAAAATCCACCACAAGTTTTTGGCGCCGTTGCCGGGAACTTGCACGGTTTTATGTGTTTTTAGCATAAGATTTAGGTAGATCATTCGGCTTCTTTGTTTTAGTTAGGGTTTAAGGTTCTCCTTAGTAGCCTCTTTTACGCAATTCGCTTCGTTCTTGTTCTTCCGGTACCAAGCGAGCGTCTGGATCTTGGGCGCCCGTCCGGCTGGAAATTTTCGATCCAATTTTATTTTATTCACTCAAACGCAGCGTCCATAATATTTGGGCGCCCGTTCAGTATTCGCAACCGGACGAAGCGTTTGTGTCACTAAACGCCCGTCCATCCTAATACCCACCAGCACGCCCGTCCATAACCTTGGGCGCCCGTCTGCTCTCCTCGACTCCTTTCTTCTCTTTCTCTTTCTCTCCTTAGTTTGACTTCGTTATATGCAAACACGAAGTAAACAAGGACAGTTAATTTTTGAGCTGAGCTTGAGCGAGGCGTAGTTCGAGTAAACCGTAAACGAAAAGTTCCCGAGCCCATTCCGATTCCCGAAGAGGAAGTCGAAGAGAGTTCGAGTGAAAACTCTTCTGAAGATAATTTTTTCTTCAACCTTTTCTTTGAGGAAGAAACTACTGATTCAATGGCTCAAGCCAACCGCACCCTGGCAGACTATGCCACTCCCGGTGATGTGAACATCCGCTCATTGTGGTTATCCCTACCGATCTGACCCGTTTGAGATAAGACCACCCCTCATCCGGATGGTGCAACATGCATCAACTTTCTATGGGTATCAATCGAGAACCCCTATACGCATCTTTATGTCTTTACGGGTATATGCGATACTACTCGCATTAAGGATGTCGATCAAGACATCATTAAAGTTGAACTATTTCCATTTTCACTCCGTGGAGAAGCAATGGAATGGTTTAAATCTCTTCCTTCGAATCTATCCAAACTTGGGCCCACTTCGAAAGTCAATTTTGGCCCAATATTTTCCTCCGTCTAAGACACTCAATGTCTTAACGAGATCTCAAACTTTCATCAACTGAGTGATGAATCTTTCTTTGAAGCATGGAAGCGTTTCAAAATTTTGTTGAACAAGTGCCCCCATCATGGAATGGATTTGCAGAGGAAAGTCCACACTTTCTTGATGGTGCCGAATGAGTCCACTAAAGGAATGGTCAACTCCTCATCTGGAGGAGTCTTCTTGAAAAAAACCACACGCAAGGGTGGGAGTTATTTGAAGATATAGCTAGGTACAACTATGCACCTACGTATCGATCACCAACGCCTCCTCTTTTTTTAAAATCGAAGAAGTCAACAACCGAATCATGGTCAAATGATTGCGACCTGCAGCTCAACTTTACTCGCTTTGACCATGACTAAAAATCAAAATCACCCTCTCTCCAACGGAATGATGCACAGTATTCTCGTGTGATAATCATTATCGATGGTCACATTAGTGACCATTGTCAATACACTCCTACCCTGGCTTTCAAGCCAATCTTTCGCCCAACAAACGAGGCGGTATGATTCGTGAACGCTATACTGTGGGCTTAGAGGTCACATTTACGCAACATGCCCCTTGAATGGTGGAAATGAGAGAAACAATTTTTCTCGCCCGCAAAAAACGAGATTTTCAAACCGAATAACTCTCAAGTCGAACTACAACGAGAATAGAAATTATGCTCGAATCAAGGTTTTGACCAAAACCGCACTCAAAATCGGGGATGAATACCACTCGCAATGCCTACTACCGAACCCCAACTCGAGTCAAAGTTCAAATTCTCAACCAAAAACAAATCCAACCTGGCCCGCTAATCAAAACTCACAGCAGAACCGCCTACTACTCAGGACTACTCAACTTATGGTACTACCCCTGCAAGGCGAGTAGTAGTATGAAGAGCAACAGAGGGACGATGAAGAACTTAGAAAGGCAGTTAGGACAATCGGTGAACAATTAGCCGCCGGACCTCAAGGTCGGCTACCTAGTTTTACGAAAAAACCCTAAAAAGTGGGCATGCGGCCCGGCGAAGCGAGAACAAACCATCACGTGCGAGCTCGCACCCATTACCCCCTATGGACAAGAGGAGTCAAATGCTATGAATCGAGGTCCGGTACACAATTGCAACAACACCACAGTTCTGAGCGGAACCAGGAAGCGAGTAAACCCTCCTACCCCCGATTCGGTAGGAGGGAAGAATCATGCAGCCTCCACGACTGGATGAAGAGAAAGATGAAAATGAGATTGAAGCGGGAAAGAGATCTCGGGTGATTGAAAACCAAAATGATGAACCGGAGAAAGTCACTCAGCGAATGATCCTCTGACGAGTAAAAAGACAAAAAGATGGTGAGGTGGAAGGATCTTGAGGACAAAGCTATAAGAGCTTCCTCGCCGGAAAAAGTCTTTTCGAAGAAGAAGCTGAATAAGCTCCCATTTCGCCAAGAAAGCAAAACATTTCATTATCTCAAGACAAGAAGTGCGAGAAGGTACTCAACTACTAAAAACACCCAAGTAAATTTGCCTTTATCTCGAAGTGTTGGTTGAGATGCCTAAGTACGCCAAGTTTGTGAAGGATGTTGTTTCTTCAAAGAGAAGTTGGGTGAAATGAAGAAAAAATTGGGAGAGGAATGCTCCGCTATCAATGACGGAGAAATTCCTAAGAAGCGCAACGATCCGGGAAAGTTTGTCTTAACTCTGCAGATCAAGGATTTAAGTTTCCCAAACTCTCTGTGTGATTTAGGAGCATCCATTAGTCGATGTCTCTATCATGCAAGAGACTACACCTTGACCATCTATTGGAGCCTACCCCCATAAGTATCCAAACTTGCAGACATGATCTTTCAAGAGAGCCGAAGGAGTGCTTAGAGACCTTCGGTCCAAGTAGACAAATTTACATTTCTGTGGATTGGTACGTCTTGGACACTAAAGAAGAAGATACCCCTCCTCCTGGGGCGACCTTTCATATCCACCGCGAGCCTCTATGGATGCGATGCGGATTTGTCACTTTACGTGTTGGGGGCGAGGAAGTGCACGCTACGATGTAGTTAAAGCTCTCGAGCACACCTTACGAAAATCCTCGGGCTTTGTGATTGAGGCGTCAGACGATTTCACAGACTACACTCTGGACGAGCTGGAGGCTGCTTATGGAGAAAAGCTTGTTGAAGAGGACACAGTGCTCTCTGAAAGAACTCTTTCCCCCTCAGAAGAAGTCGATTTGCTTGAGGCAAGAATTTTTGACCCTATCAGCGAGGAAGATCTAAAACAAGGAGAAGCCAAGACCAGTTTAGAGGAACCTCCTGAGGACCTTGTTCTAAAACCTCTACCTCAGCATCTGAAGTATATCTTCTTGAGAGAAGGCGAGCGCCTACCTCTGATTATCTCCTCTACTTGTCGGCGAAGAAGAAGATGAGTTGGTTGACGTTCTGAAGAAAAATGAGAAAGCCTTCTTGGCGGTAGGTGATATAAGAGGAATATCTCCAGACGTCTGTATGCATAAGATTAGAACCGAAGAAGGTGCAAAGAGTGTAAGACAACCGCAGAGACGTTTAAACCCACACATGCAGGAAGTGGTGAAGAAAGAGATCATTAAACTGTTGGATATGGGGATCATTTATGCGATAGCTGATAGCGATTGGGTGTCCCCCACTCAGGTAGTACCTAAAAAGGGAGGTATTACCATTGAAAAGAATGACAAAGGTGAAGAGGTAGTCATTAGATTAGTCACTTTGGGTGCAGAGTGCAGATAGACTATAGGAAGCTGAGCGAGGTGACCCTGAAGGACCATTTCCTCTCCCTTCATAGACCAAATGTTGGAGCGTTTGGCGGGGCATGCTTTCTCTCAAGTTTTACGGGCGGTTATTCAGTTATTTCCAAATCCCTATTGACCCGATAGATCAAGAGAAAACAACCTTCACCGCCTTTATGGTACTTTCGCTTATAGCGAATGCCCTTTGGACTTTGTAATGCACCAGCTATATTTCAAAGATGTATGTTGGCTATCTTTGATGGACTTATAGAGAAATGCATGGAGGTATTCATGGACGACTTCTCGGTGTTTGGCACATCGTTCACGGACTGTCTTGAAAATCTAGACAAAGCACTGCAAAGGTGTGTGGAGAAGAACTTGATTCTCAATTGGGAGAAGTGCCATCTTATGGTGACCGAAGGGATTGATTTAGGTCACAAGATCTCCGCTAAAGGCATAGAGGTTGATAAAGCTAAGGTAGAAACTATTGAAAAGATGAATTACCCCAGAAACACGAAGGAAGTAAGAAGTTTCCTTGGTCATGTGGGTTTCTACAAGAGATTTATAAAAGATTTTTCAAAAATATCGAAACCTTTATCGACTCTACTGAAAGATGACGTCACCTTCAATTTCGATAATGACTGTCAAGTTGCCTTCAAAGAGCTTAAACAACGTTTGACCTCAGCCCCTATCCTGATCTCTCCGGATTGGAACATTCCATTCGAACTGATGTGTGATGCCTCCAACTACGCTGTGGGTCTTTGTATTAGGACAAAGGATTAATGGTAAGTTCAACCTATTTCCTACGCAAGTCATACCTTGAATCCATTTCAAGCAAACTATACCACTACGGAAAAGGCTGTTAGCGATTGTGTTTTCCATGGATAAGTTCATGACTATTTGCTTGGTGCCAAGGTGATTGTATGGACTGATCATGCGGCTCTGCGTTACTTGATGAACAAGAAGGATGCTAAACCGAGACTGCTGAGATGGATTCTTACACTACAAGAATTCGATGTTCACATCAAGGACATACGGGGTAGTGAAAACACCGTAGCGGACCATATTTCGAGAGTTTTGCCGATGGTGAGGAAGACTCCCGGGACATTGATCTTTATTACCCGCTTCGAGCGTTATGAACATGGATGTCCACACTCCCGACCCTCCTGGTATGCTTCGATTGTCAATTATCTTCACTCTGGCTATCTCAACCACTGAATTCTCTTACCAGGAGAAGAAGAAGTTCTTCTCGATCTAAAGTACTATGTGCAGGAAGAACCATATCTCTGCTTCAAGATCTGCAAAGATGGGTTGCTTCGCGGTGTGTCCTCGAATCCGAGCAACGGGATATTATTGAGCAATGTCATAGTGGTCCCACTTTGGTGGCCATTTCAATCCGTGGAAAACCGTTGCCAAAATCTTCCAATGTGGTTTTTATTGGCCCAAAGTCTTTAAAGATCTGAAGCTTTCGCAAAGGTGTGATAGGTGCCGAGGACCGGCACTTTGACCAGCGGTATGATATGCCGCTTAAACCCATTTTGGAGTGTGAAGTGTTTGGCGTATGGGGCATTGACTTTATGGGACCATTTCCATCTTCGTGCGGAAATAAATACATTCTAGTCTGTGTAGACTACGTATCTAAATGGGTAGAAGCTGTCGCGACTCCACTGAATGACCATAAAACGGTCATGAAATTTCTGAAGAGGAACATTTTCACGAGGTTTGGCTGCCCTAGAGCTCTGATCAGCGATGAAGGTTCGCACTTCATTAATAAACCCCTGGATAGCCTGTTAGCTAAGTATGGTGTTAAGCATAAGAGTGGCACACCATATCACCCTATGACCAGTGGGCAAGTTGAGCGTAATGTCGTGTATAAAGAAAATCCTCGAGAAAACGGTCAACTCCCATCGAAAGGATTGGAGTCTGAAGCTGGATGATGTACTGTGGGCTTACAGGACCGCATACAAAAATCCTATGGGTACATCACCATACCAAATGGTTTATGGAAAGCCTTGTCATTTGCCAGTGGAGTTAGAGCATAGAGCTTATTGGGCAACTAAGTTCCTAAACTTCGACTCCCAAGCTTGTGGAGAACGTAGGCTCCAAAGAGATACATGAATTAGGCGAGTTCAGCTCCAAGCTTATGAGAGTTCACGGATAAGCAAGGAAAGGATGAAATTCCTTCATGATAAAAAGATCAAGAAAAGGGAGTTTCATGCAGCGTAGCCGGTCTTCATTATACAATTCAGTCGCATCTTTTCCCGGAAAGCTAAGGACGCGTGGTCCGGTCCATTTGAGGTCTGTCTGTCTTTCTGCGGCGTTTTGGAACTTAAGGGATTGGTGATCGACCTTTCAAGGTCAATGGTCAACGATGCAAACACTACATTGGCCAACCGAAGGAATCACCCGAGGTAGTTAAATTCCTTGATTTGTTAAGTTGTATCGCTTGAGAGTCGATGATCACGATGAGTTCTCCCAGACCTATTCTCTGATGATAGTACTGAATCACCAGCTGAAGTATTTGCCGGAAGCTGGGACATGGAACAATATTGGAAGGAAGTGGATTTGAAGAAGCATAAAGTACGGAAGAGTTCCCCGGTCAGACAGAAAATCAAGCAGGCCTGGGAAAAATGGTTGGGTCGAATCCCGAGTCCGCTTCTTTGCTTTTGTAGACCTAATTTTGTTAAGAATTACATTCTTTGAGATGACCGGCAAAAAGCCAAAGTGGCCCGACCCGGGTTAGACCTGAATTGAATGTCGAGCTAACGACATAAACCAAAAGCGCCACTAGGGGGCATCCTAGATATCAAATCTTGTTTCAGTTTTCCCTTAGTTCTTTTTGCTTTCGTATGTTATTTTAGTTAGTTTTACTAAGCTTTTATGTTTCTATCTGTCAGTAGTTGCTTTCTAGTTATGGATCGTTACGGAGTTCGCCCTGAGGAGTTTCCACTCATTAGTCGGATACCGCTGATCACAGTAGATGATGGACCAGGAGGCACTATAGTTCTTCATGTAGATTTTGACATTAGCACTTCGTTTCCGACCATCACGTACGTTATCATTGTTCCACCTTGTTCGGGAGGCAGTGATTTCACGACTGAGGAGTTGCAGGAAGCCATAGGACGTCCTTACACGATCCTTAATGATCCTATGCTGACGGATTTGGCACTAGTACTGCGGGCTGAGCATTTTCGAGGTGTTGAGGTAGCTGGCGAGGATTGGTGTTTGCAAGATGAGTACGACTTCCTCCGGCTATCGACATGCTTCGACGTCTCATTCGGTTAGTGGATTGGGACGAGATCTCGCAGATTAGTGTTTCATTAGTTAGTTTTGCTTTCGTCGAGCCCCGACGTAAAATGGAAGCGCTTGGTGGGAGGCAACCTTTGCTTTATTTTTGTCTGCTTTTATTTTCAAATTCTCTCATGATTTTCCATATTGTACTTTTGAATTTTAAATTATCAATAATAAAGGTTTCGCGTTTAGTTGTTTTATATGATAAGTTTTTTTTTAAAAAAAAAAAAGGGGGGACAATTTTGTGTTTTTCTTGACTGGACGCCCGTCTAGTGATACTGGACGCCAGTCCGGCCTCGATTTTCCTGGACGCCCGTCCAAGATATGGGACGCCCGTCTGGAAACGAGCTTTTCAATCCTGTATTCAACTTCTTGACCAGACGTTCGTCTAACAATATAGACGCCCGTCCTGATAATTCCCTCCAATCCTGTATTCAAATCAAGCCTTTGGACGAGCGTCTGGCATTTTGGACGCCCGTCCGGTTCATCACATTTCCAGACAGACGCCCGTCCGCCGAGTTGGACGAGCGTCCACTACCTGTCTATATATATACCCCCTCATGCCATGAACCCTCATTCCTTTGAATTTAAAACCGCCTCACCCGACTTTTGCCCTCCTCTCAACCTAAATCCCTTGATTCAACACCAAATTGGGCGATTTCAAGTGCTATAGGACGCCCCTGACACCCTCTCATCAATTTTCAGAGCCGAATCCCCCAACATTCCATATTTTTGAAGAATCGGCCACCTATAGAGTCCGACTTTGTTCAAGAAAAATCGGATTTTTGAGGTCAATTTGGGTTGTTTTGGACGTCTACAGAGCATTATCTTCATCTACTCATCATCTTTGGTAAGTTTGTAGCAACTTTTCTTGATTTCTTTCACGTTTTTGTGAGTTCGATCTTCGGGTCGGCTCATTTTCTTGAAATTTATCTCATTTTGTTGCTTTTTCTTCCTGTTTTGGTGTTGTGATGATGGTTGTGGTGGATGGGTTGACATTGTTGAATTGAAATCCCGATTTGGATGTTAAACGGGTAACCTTGGTTGTGGGCTTGTTTGAATTGGTCTTAATAGCTTCAAACATGGTTCATAAGGAAGTGGTTGCGAAGAAGAGGTTCGGTAAGGATGTGGCTAGGGAGAAAGGTAAAAAGCGTAAGGGATCGGACCCTCCCATAGTTGATCCAAATAGAGCGTCGTGATTCGAGAGCCATCCTCAGGGCTTCACAAATGAGTTAGGGTGATTTAAGGGGACGAGACTACTTCCGGATCCGAAACTAATGACGATGAACCTTTGATTAGGATGCCTGGGTACCTCCCGGTGCAAAGATCTTCTAGGGTTTGAACGTCACGGTGGAGACAAATTGTACCAGACGCAGGTGAGACCGAACCGAGGGGCTGAACCGCCTCGAAAGAAAGTGAGACCAATTGTGCCTATTCCTATGCCTCGTCGGTTTGTCAACTCTAAAGCACATGAGGCCTATACCAAACATTACTTTGCGAGAAACATGTTGGTTGAGCGAGCGGTGTTGAAAACGAAAGTGGCCCCTCTTTTGTAAAAGTGTTGGAAGATAGGAAATGGGAGGAATTGATGAAGATCCCGACTACCCCGTGAATGATTCGTTGGTTAGGAGTTTTACGCTAATTTTTGAAACCGACTTAGACACGGGGTGGTGTTGGTTCGAGGTGTTAAGGTTCCCATTTCCCCACAAGTTTTTAATGCAAAATATGGGTTGGCAGCGTTTGAAGGGTTGGATTATAAGGAGGAAATTAAAAGACGGCAGGATTCGGGACAGGATCCTTTGGAGGACCTGAGGTTGACAGTTTGCCCCGATGTTGCTTGGACGCTCAGACCGGGTGGGGACCATAAGGAGATTGTTACTACGGCGTGGTCTGAGGATTGGAGAGTCTATTGCCGTTTCATCCAGAGTCGTTTATTGCCGAAGAATAATTTGACACACTTTCACATAGGCGACCTTGGAATGTTGTATGCTTTGGTTTTCAAGTTAAATGTCGATGTTGGCCAAGCGATTTATGATGAGTTGGTGTTCAATCGTAAGAATTACAAGCGGAGTTTGATTGTCCCACATTTGATTCATCGATATGCAAGGATGCCGAGTGCCGGAGTATACGCAGGATCATAGGCCTAAGAACCCGAGAGGTATTCGAGAGAGAAAGCTCCGTCTCACGGTTGAGTCCGAGGTCGTTCCGTTCTCGAGCCTGGTTCCACTTCGACACCACCTCGAGCCTCGGTTCTTTTCTGGATTATCTTCTTCCGAGATTACTCGGCATAGTATGGCTCATAGTTTGAGGCGATGTTGAGTGACATCCGGGATGGCCAAGATAATATTTTGTCGGTTTTGGAATGTATCGTTGATGGACGGCAACCGAGAGATCGGCGGGTATTCAATGCAAGTAATATGGATTATGTCTTCTCCGGCGAGATAGGCGGGTGATAGCCGAGGTGGTCAAGATGGAGGAGAAGCCCGAGTCGTCGGCGATGAGGAGGATGAGCCCCGGTAGACCACTGCTCTCATCGCTTCTACTACTACGCGACTGAGCCTACACGGACGACGTCCACTGTTGCTGTACCTACTTCAGATCCTCCTCATGTTGATGCCCCTGCTGGTGGTTCTGCTGTTATTCCTCCGTCTGATGCTCCGATTCCGCCCGAGTGATCTTCAGATTTTTATGTTTTTTCTGCTTGATGTATTTCTTTCTTTTCTCCGACTTCGATCTGGTTGTACAATGACTATTACTACTTTCCTTTTAGATGCTTCTATGATTTATATTTTTCTGGTTGCTTCATGTCACCGTCTAGCACCACATATTTGGATTGCGATTTCGTTGGTATTATGATAATTTTTGGTTGACGCTTGTTGTTCTATCTCTTTCATTCATTCCTTTCACATTATTACGTTATTGTGCCCTGTTTTCCCCCGAGATTCTGTTGTTTTGTCGAGTAATGCAGATCTAGTCTTGGTTGAGTTCGGTTTGGACGTTTTTTTTCCGACGCTTTGGCGAGTGTTGTTTCTTTCATGCTCCGGCCTGACCAACATCTCAATTTTCTACGCGCATACAACTAAGTTTCTTATCCTTTTACTTTCTGCACAACATAAGGACATGTTGCATTTTTAAGTGTGGGGGAGGGGATAGTTCGATTTGTGCCTATGTGTAAACGTTGTTTAGTACGTTAGATTGTGTTTATTATGCGAAATGAGCGTAAATTTTTCAAAACTTTCCGACACCCTTGTTTTTGTTTTGTCCCGAGTAGGCAATTCAATTTGAAGTTCGTTGTTTTTATAGTCATCTATGCGATATATCATATGTTTGGTAAGTTAGTTGTTTCACCTGACACTATTTTTCACGAGCCATAGTGAATGATGAGCTATTTCATAAAGCTATACCCCGTTTTGGATTAGTAGTTTTTGATTTTCTTATAAGTCATGTGCTTAGTGCTACGTATATATCTTGAGATTTATGATAGTCTGTATTTAGCTCCGAGTACGATGTACTGTGAATATCTAGAAGTTTGAATGTGATAAGTAACACGGGGCTAATGTCAATTAAAAGGATAAGTTAATACATTACCTGTAGGTACATCCCACCTCATTGGACTTGGCAACAGAAAAAGAAGTTCTTTTACGACTTAAAGTTTTATTATTGGGATAAACCGGATCTTTTCCGAAGATGCTCAGATGGAATAATTAGGAAATGTATTCCTGATAGTGAAATTTTAAGTGTATTATCATTTTGTCATGATCGTGAGGCGAGGAGGTCATCATGGAGGATGGAAAATCGCTTTCAAAGTTTTACAATGTGGTTTCTATTGGCCTACACTATATGAGATGCATATAAATATGCAAAATCTTGTGAATCATGTCAAAAATGGGGGAATATATCGAAAAAACATGAAATGCCTATGCAACCGATTTTAGAATGTGAACTATTTGATGTGTGGGGCATAGATTTCATGGGACCTTTCCCTATATCTTTTGGAAAAAGATTTATTCTAGTAATGGTTGATTATGTTTCTAAATGGGTAGAAGCTGAAGCTCTCCCTACTAATGATACCAGAGTAGTGCTAAGGTTCCTTAAAAAGAATATATTCACACGATATGGCATTCCGAGGGCTATCATTAGTGATAGAGGTTCACATTTTTGTAACCGACCATTTACTAAGATAATTGAGAAATATGGTGTAACTCATAAACTTGGAACACCCTATCATCCACAAACTAGTGGGATGTAGAGAGGTGTCTAATAGAGAAATTAAAAGAATCGTGGAGAAGACAAAGTGGACTCGAATCGTAAAAGCAAGCGAAAGACTTGATGATGCATTATGGGCATACAGAACAGCCTTTAAAACACCGATTGGCTGTTCTCCTTACAAATTAGTATTCGGAAAATCTTGTCATCTCCCTGTTGAATTAGAACACCGAGTTTTATGGGCTATTAAATTTCTAAACTTTGATCCTAAAGCTGTCGGTGATCATAGATTACTTCAGTTAACAGAACTAGAAGAATTTCGACTCGATTCTTATGAAAATGCTCGAATCTACAAGGAACGCACGAAAGCTTTTCATGATAAGAAAATCTATAGTCGTGAGTTCCATATAGGTGATCGAGTACTTTTATATAATTCACGTTTGAAGTTGTTTCCAGGAAAGCTTAAATCTAGATGGACAGGTCCATATGACGTAACAAAAATCTATAAGTCTCTGTTGAACTAACTGATGGAAAAACAACTTTTATAGCCAATGGACACAGGGTGAAATTGTTCGTGGAAGCTGAAGGGATACCTCAAAACGTAAGAAGTATTATTACTTATCGACCCTCCAACGAATTGAGGAAGCAAGAATTTTAAACTCACCCGATTACAGTACTATCTTTCTAATTTACCTTTTAATATGCATTTTAAAGTAGTTTCGTCTTTTACCGGATAGACGTAAAAGAACTGGATGCCTTTCATAGATAGAATAAAAGTTTTTATTTTACTTTTAAGATTAGGTCTAATTAAGGATGTCGCCTTTAAGATAGAAGCCTTAGTTTCTAAATTAAATAAAGAATTATTAATCGAAGTCAGAGAAAGAGAACTTTGTAATGGAAATTCAAGGAGTGCAATAAAAAGAAGAGCAAGGTTTTTAATGAAGTGTAGAATCTGTGGAAAAATGGAACATGCTGGACAGTGTGGAAGAAATACAACCATATCCCAGGATGAGTGTTTGAATGTTATTAAGAAGGGAACGATTAGGTGGTTATCCGAAAATCCCGAGGGAATACAAAGAGATAATTCAAACGCATCACTCCTAGGAGAAAGGTTAAGGGACCGTTATGATAACAATCTTGAGGATCTGAGATTGAGGGAATTAGCAAAAAATCCTAAGAATTTCAGTGTGTGTTTTTAATTTTTCAAATTTTAATTAAATTTCGTATTTTTAAAGTTATTTTTCTAAACTTAAAAGAAAAATATTTTTATGAAAAATTTATAATAAACCTATTTTATCATGTAAAGTAGGTATATTATATCAAAAATATGTGATTTCAATATTATATTAGTTTTTATATTTTATCAAGTTTTATATAGAAAAATCGTATTAAACTTAGATTATATAACATAAATCATAGGATTAACATCAAATGATTTTTATGTGATATAATTAGAGCTTATTACACAAAAAAATGACAAAAATTCCGTTTTTTGGGGACTATGTGACCGGCACGCGCCGGTGTGTACGCACTTAACCCTAAAAAATGCGCCTCTTTCCTCATTTCTCATACCCTCAATTCGAATTGAAGAACAGCCCGACTTCTCCCTCTCTTCTCCTCAAAAATCAACAATTTTCCATCAATTTTCTTCACTCAAACATCACATAAGTGTTAATCTCTCTTCTTCTCTTCAACTTAATCATAAAAAAAGATACCCATTGGAAAAAGTTGAAGCTTGGCAAGCTCAAGGCTCTCTTTTCTCTCATTCCGGCGACCCCATTAATTCCGGCGACCTAGCTTTTCATTCTAGCTTCTTAAGGTAATAATATATATATATTTCAAATATTTCAAATTTTAGTTAATTTTCTGAATTTATTTTGAATTTATTTTGAATTTATAGCCTAAGTAATTGTTTGTTCTTGTTGTTGGTGTTGTTTGTTTGTGTTGTTGTTTTGTCATACCACTATCGTAGATGGCCTCATCATCTAGAAGTAATCCTAAGAGGAAAAAGACTGAAGTACCAATCGTAGTACCGGTAGTTCAAACTAGACCTTTAACCAAAAAGGAGAAAAGTTTAACCTTTGAGAAAACCGCTAGTGAAGAAGCTAAGCGGGCACATGATGAGTACTTTAGTAAAAGTAAGATTTGGTTAGAACGAGGGATTGATTTTTCGAAGATTGGGAAAGAAGTGAAAGAAATTTTCAAGGATAGAGGATGGTTGGATGTAGCTATGGATAGGAAAGATAAGATTAACGCTTTCTATGGTATCGAGTTTTATTCAAGATTATCTACTTATGATGCTGATACGGTTGAGGAGATGACCTATATCCCTCTAAGAAGTGTTAATGTTACTTTTTACCCTGCTATGATTAATGTATTCTATGGCTTAACTGATATACCAGAAGAGGAGGATTATCACAATGTGTGGGGTTTAGAACATCCTATGGCTCTACAAACCAAAGCTTATGAAGCCCAACAAGCCTTTGACCCCACTGCTGAATGGATAGAAAATAGGTTTGCTTATGGGAATTGTATTAGGGACATACGGGCAATAAAACAGTTCTTAGGCCATAATGTATGTCCTTCCACACATGTTTGTGCATTTGGTCGAGAGGAAGTAGTTATTGCTTGGGCCATGGTTAATGATATTCCTATAAATCTGGGGAAATTGATCTTTTCTAAGGCATGTGAGTTTGCAAGGACTCGTTATCGGGGGGACGCCTCCCCGTTCCTCTAGTCTCATTTCTCGCCTTGTGTGAGCTTGCGAAGTCCCTGCCTTACCTCTCGGATAGAATCTGTGTCTCCCTACATTCCTCCCATTGGTCTTAAACTGAGAGCCTTACCTACTGGAGTAATAAATTACAATAATCCTAATCGTCAGCAACAACAACCTCCACCTCCTATTCACACTCAAGTACCTAGACCACCTGAGACAAATACATCACCACAAGCAGAGTCAAGTTGAGGCTATGTTTCAAAGATTTAGTTCAAGCTCAAAGCTGAATCGATGCTAATATAGCTTTAGCCTGTGAGCAGAATAGACATTGGGCTGAGGACATTAGAGTTGGTCAGAGAGGATTTCGAGATGCTATGAGTGAGTTTGATCCTAGATTTGCTGAGATTTCTGCTAGACACCCCTATAGTCAGCCTTACCCGTATACTATGCCAGATTAGATTCCGCCGATTCCGCCACCTGCTATTTATCGTGACTATACGCCGTCATCCATGTGACGAGGTGGTATGTTTACAGTACACCAGTGGGACATCCTTGGGCATGGGAGGAGTGACTTCAGAGCGTGATGTGACAAAGCAGGATTGGGTTCATTTGGACTTCAGGGATCGGCTTCTATGTCGACGATGAGGAGGATCGAGTCATCATTTCGAACTTCATGATCGGATCCACAAAGTGATTCGCTTATGGTATTCATACGACACGATGCAAGGAGCTGATTTTACTTCGCTTCTATCTACATTTGGATCATCATCATCTCAAGATTTAACCTACCGGTGACATCGATCTTAACTATGATGAGGACGAGTGATTTTGTCTCAAGTTATTTAACTATCTACTTTTGGTTTGACTTAGTTTTTGTTATGTTTGTTTTGTACGTTAAACGTTTGATGCACTCTCGGGGTAGTGCACATTGTTATTTTGTATCTTTTTTGTAGTTTTCGGATGTTTTTAGATCTTTTCCCCACATTTTAGAAATTTGCAGAATCATTTGTCAGAAAATAAATCCTGGATCAAGCTAGAAATTGAAATATCTCTGACTGAGCACTATTTGACCGGCACGCGCCGGTTGGTGTCCGGCACACGCCGGTGTAGTAGGCTGCAGGATCTTCTCGGATATTTCCATTTCACCCAAGCTTTGTCTATAAAAGGAAACAGATGCAAAGATTCTAAAATGCTCATTCCCTTCCTTTGCCTTTAATTCTCTTGCTATAAAAAGTTTAAAATGTCCGATCGTTCATCCGTAAACAGTTATTCACCTCCACATACACCAAATTCTGTCATTCCAAATCCATTTTTTCATCAAGTCCCTTACGAGCCTATGTATGCTTCGGTTCACAACCCTTATATAAGTAATTTCAATCAATCACCGGTGTTGATTGAGAGAGGTTTAAATTTTAGAAAGGTTGACAACTGGGCATTTACGAGGATGGATATAGATGGGTGGGACTACTTTTGTCGTATGCCGAGAGGTAGGATTAATGTTACTGTGGTAAGAGAATTCTATTCAGTACTGTCAGAAGCTAATACTGTGTCGTTAACACAATCTGTTACTGTGAGAGGAGTTGTTGTTCCTTTCACTTCCACCAACATAAATCAAATTTTCTTGATTCCACCAGTCCAAACTTCACCCAGTCATTTTGAGTACCAATGGAGATTGGATACCGCTAACGGTTTTATTACAAAATATTCGGAGCTTTGTCCACTCTTGTTCTACAATTATGATATTGATCAAAATGTCTCTACGACTGCTTTGCTTCCCCATCTTAGAACGTGGAAGCGATTCATCAATTCACGTGTTTATCCAACTGTTAATTTCTCGGAAGTTAGTGATGATGAATTGATGCTTCTATATGCGATTACTCTTTGAGTCGTTATAGATTGGGGTGCCGATTCGTAAATCACCGTGAGTTTTATGTTCGGGAGAAGACCGAATTATCATCCTTTACCATTTGGATGGTTGATTTCTAGGTTATGTGTTCGCTTTGGCAAGGTTTCGGAAAGAACGACGATGAATATTTTCCACTTCGTATTCCTCGTGTTGGGCTTTTACCACGATATTCGGGAGGATCGCTGTTGGTGAAAATTAGATAACTTTGTTGGTAGAAAAGAAGGAATAAAAATTAATAAGAGTAGTACGATGCGTTAGTATAAGTCACAATAAATTAAAATAACTTAGTTTAAAAATTTTAGTTTAAATAAGTTTAACTTAATTTATGGTTTTCTAGTTTAACACTCCTAGTAGTTTTAAGTTGTGTTTTAGTATTGTAATATATTTGCATGTTTTTAATTTATGTTTTTAAATGTTTTTCTTTTATATTATATAAACGCCGTCTATTTGACACCTAAAATAATCTAACCATGATAGAATTCATTTTATTTTCTAATCCAATTTTTACTACTCATTAGCCATCGGACGATGCCAATTAAGTAAGTGGGGAGTAGAGATTGGTTAGTAAATAAATTGAATTTAATACATCAAATACTTATACACTTAGTTTAATAAGCAATAATATATAATTATTTGATAAAATGATATATTTGGATAGAATAAATTTTTAATTAAGTAAAGTAATCTTGATATATTATTCTTATATTAATTATGTCTATTTTAGATTTTTAATAAGATTTTAAGTATATATATCTTGATAAATATTATGAAATATTTTTTTGAAAATTAGACAAAAGTTACTTATAATTATAATGAAATTTTAGAATAATTTTCTTTTCAAGACAAAGTATGAAATTGGAATCGGATTAGGGATGATGAGATTTTTGGCATAACTTTGATAAACCAGAGCCAAATAAGCCTACCCGAACATAATTTCCAATTTTGTCCCCACCTCACCAGTAGAGTGATCAAGACCTCACTCGAAATAGCCATTATTATTAACTAGAAATTACCAACCCTAACTTAATAATGGTCTACATTTCTTTGAAAATCCCGCAAGTTTGGTATGTATTTATGGATAAGCGGTGATGACATCGAAATTTGGTATATGCTTTGAGATTGAAATGAATGTTATTCGGAAGGCAATTTATTATCAAATATGGTTATTCTCGAAAAAAAAAAAAAAAAAAAAAAATCTAAGAACAGAGTATTATAGGTATCTTTTCTGCTTTTGATCGACAACCCAAAAATAAAATATCGAGATAAAGTCGCTGATGATAGTAGTCCAAATAGTGGTATTATCACGAAATGTCCTATTGCCGGGAATGAAGGTATATGCTATAAATCGATGAAAAGAAAAAGTCGAATTAAAACTATCAAGAATTATCACGAGTTTAAGAAACCGATTCGTGATTTTCGATCGAAAGAGTAGTACTCCGATCAATCTTGATAAAGCAATGCCTATGTTCTTAAGTTCTTATTTATGTTATCTTAAAAAATTAAAATAAAAAAATTAAAAAAAGAGAAAAAAGAAAACCATATTTTGGAAGTTATTAAAGTTAAAAATTGAAAACAGTGTCAGGAGTGTTACTGATTGAGAAATTTTTGATCAGAAGATGAAGGTGTAAGTAATGCATTTACTTGCTTCTATTTTCTTTTGATTTCCTTTGTTATCCTTTTCGATTAGCCAACTACCCCGAGCCTCGAACGTTACAAGCCAATTTGCCAACTACTTGACTTAGTCATTGATTCCGATAAATCATACAAGTGGAGATTAAAAAGTTGTTCTAAATATTTTATTTATACTTATAAAGTGATTCATGAAAATTTCATTTAAATAATATTTTATAACTAGTTTATTAAGTTATATACACTTTTTATCTTCTAAAATATCTTAGATAGATGAAATTAATATAATTATAATGTTGACAAAGATATCGTTACTAAGTTAGGAATTTAATCTAGAAGAATTATATTATCGCTTATTTTGCTCGAGGACGATCAAAAGCTAAGTGGGGAGTTGTGATGTATGAAAAATATATGATCAAATTATAAGACTTTTTATTATTATATTTATGATATTTTAGTATAATTTCATATAAATGCATTAAAAACTTATAAAAATCATAGTTAGTTATAATTAGATGCATAAGTTATAAAAACGATAAAAATGATAGTTTTTGTCGATTTACGCTTGGTGTTTCGTTGAGTTTGTTGCGTGATCGATGTTTACCAAGATCCCAAAATATGACATACTTTGAAGTATAAATCATGAGTTTTTGTGGGATAAAAGATTATGCCAAAATCTAACAACTTTGAACAGATCAATCAGATTTAATGTTTCTACCGTAACTCATCTTCAACGGACATTTGATCTAACTTAGAGGCATTTTCAGAGAAAAAGTCCTTGATGAAAGTTGTAGGCCTTCAAAAGAGCTTTCCAACGAATATCAAATCATGTCAATCTGAGGTCTACAGCTCGAGATAGGTTTTTTTACAAACATCGATATATGTTGTATGTCCGCACGCGCCGAGAAGGCCGAATATTGCGTAAAAATCTCTCAAATCGGGCCCACAAATCTCGACAAGGGAATATATATCGTAGTAGCCGCGCGCGCTGTGGTGGTCCGCACGCGCCGCCTTGTGATATGGTCTATAAATAGACCTCAAATGCAACCATTTTGAAGGGTACCAATGCATATATCTCTCTTACATATCTATATATAGTTTCGCTTTTGTTGTTTTTAGTTAAATAAAAGTCATAAACGGCACTCTGCCGAATAATGCTTGTAGTATAAAGTATCGTTATAATGCTTAGAAGATGTATCAAGGCTCATTGATGTAAAGGAGTTGCTATTTCCCGGAGGATACAACTCAAAGCTTCGATTGTAATCTGCAACTTTTCTAATGTATTTATGTTGTTATTAGTATCTTACTTATAATGATATTAGGCTAACTTAGTATCTAGCCAAGATATGAAATTGGATTAGTATTATCTTTTAGGAAATGGATGATGACTATACTAAAATTGGATAAAAATCGGTTATAATGAATCTCTTTCTATATTCGTATTGAATTAGCTACTTGATATGAAAGAATTCATAATCTAATTATGAATTGACGCCTCGTAGTTAGGTTATGAACTCGTTAATAGAAAGACCGGAGGGTAAAATTGGCCGAGTGAAAACGTGACAACGGAATCCGATTTCCTAAACCGGGGGTAGAATTGTTTCGGGAGAAACAAACTCTTATTGAAATATGTACTCGAGAGATTATTACGTTTAATTCATTTGTTTAATTGACATACCTTAAAATTGGCCGAATGACAAAACGGGAGTGACCCATGCTTGAGGATGACCTTGACAAATGATTGGACATATGACAATTTCAGATGCTCGTGTGAGAATGAATTGTTTAGTTTAGGAGTGCACCGTTTCGTATAATTGATTTAACTTAAAATAAAGATCAAGCACATCCAATTTCACTAAAAAGATATAAGGATTCAATAACATATTCTTGGCTAGTCTATAATTATAATATCTATCTCCCTCCCTTAGATATTGTTTTGGTACCTATATATACTTATATCTATATATATATATGTATTGCTATATATCTATATATATATTTATATACTTATATATATCTGTTTTAGTTTTATGCTTTGTTAGTTTAGAGTTTGGTTGGATGATAAAATTGCGACTTAGATTGAGATAATAACAGTTTCTTGGTGTTTAATCACACGGTGAATTACCAAGTTTTCCCTGAGGATCGACACCTGACTCATCACTCTATCACTACAATTTGACCCGGTACACTGCCGGTAAGGATTGATAGCATAGAAAAGGTCCGTCAATATTCCACGATGTTTTTCCCTCTATATTGTATAAGTTGCATAATAATTGGTCCTTTTATTAGAATATCGAGCAAACGATATTTTCATAGACTTAATCGCAAAGTTGGTATAATTATGTGATTCTATGGTTGAAATATAAATATTTGAATATTACTACAGTTTGCGATGTGTTCCATGTGTTATAGGTATGTTTATTGTGCTCAAATGATGATCAAAAGGGATAGAACTCGAGCTATAAAGATTTAAGAACGAGATAATGATCAAGTGGAGTGAGGAAAAAGAGATAAATAGGAGAAAATCGCACTCTGAACAGCTGAACGAGCGTCCAGGTCCCGTCCAGATGGACGGGCGTTTGATCAAATGGACGGGCGTCCAGGAGGATAGGTTACATTCAGGAAGTTTGGGCGCAAGGTGGACGCCCGGGATGAACGGGCGCCTCAAGAAGACTCGGCCCGACTCGGTTCAAAGCGAGACTGCATTTAGCGTCCGGAAGGGTAGACGAAGTCCCAGGGCCGTGTACAGCAGAACCGACTTAAAACCCTAGCTGTATCGGCCGCGCCCCAACCCTAATTTTTCCTGTTTTATATAAATAGTCAGATTGTAAAACCTAGCAGAGGGGTAGAGATACACATATAGAGATTGAGAGAGTCGAAATTCATCTTAAAAACAGCAGCAGTTTGTCCTTTCTTTTTGTTTTCTTTTATTATGCAATCAAAACGATTTGTTGATTTCAAGACTATTATGAGTAACTAAACTCCCGGGTTGGACGAACGGGTGAAGCAATTCGAGAGGTGTTTGGTTTTCTTGTTTTCTCGCGCTTTGCAATCAATAAAGGTCGATTTTTATTATGCTTATTTCGTGCTTCATATCGATAGATAAAGCCTGTGATATTTGTTTGACGATAGTTGAATGAATTCTAGATCACCACAATAGTAATCAGTTTAAACGATTTGTCTAAAAACGAAAGTTATCAAATTGTTAACCTAGATAATAGATTCGAAAGAATTTGTGCCTATCGTGCTTAAATAATCAATCTTTGATAAAAGTTGATAAACGGATTATCTAAGAAATTAGTAATCTGCTTTGGGTATAGGTTAATCTTGGCCTTTAGTAATTTGCATGCGTAGGGAGTTAGAATCTTTTACCGCTATCTTGAATTGTGGATCCCTGTTCGTCTGCCTTTCTCCCCATTATTTGATAAACCTTAAATTGTTAATTCATGACACGTTTAGCTTAAACTTAAAAACACATTCAACCTCACGTTCCTCGTGGGATCGACCCGGAAGAACCGCTTTACTACAAGCTTTGCACTTGGAGCGACTAACCGGATTTTTTTTATTACTTGTCTTTTTGTTTCGTTTACAAAAATCCACCACAAGTTTTTGGGGAGGGGATAGTTCGATTTGTGCCTATGTGTAAACGTTGTTTAGTACGTTAGATTGTGTTTATTATGCGAAATGAGCGTAAATTTTTCAAAACTTTCCGACACCCTTGTTTTTGTTTTGTCCCGAGTAGGCAATTCAATTTGAAGTTCGTTGTTTTTATAGTCATCTATGCGATATATCATATGTTTGGTAAGTTAGTTGTTTCACCTGACACTATTTTTCACGAGCCATAGTGAATGATGAGCTATTTCATAAAAAGCTATACCCGCTTTGGATTAGTAGTTTTGATTTTCTTATAAGTCATGTGCTTAGTGCTACGTATATATCTTGAGATTTATGATAGTCTCAGATTAGCTCCGAGTACGATGTACTGTGAATATCTAGAAGTTTGAATGTGATAAGTAACACGGGGCTAATGTCAATTAAAAGGATAAGTTAATAGTTGATTAAAAAGGGTGTGTCGAAAGCTAGTCGATGATTTGAGTGAGGTAGGGTATACCACGTATGTCCTATTCCACTATGATGACTAAGAGCTCACGACAGTTAGGAAAAGCTGCCTTATGATTGGAGTAAGGTAGGGTGTTATCTCGAAATGTCCTATTCTGCTATGAGGGCAATAGCTTCTTCTAATGTGTGTTTAAAGTGAAATGGTTAGATCAACTTAACAATTGATGTGAAATGAATATAAGGCTTAGTTTTCGTTAATCTTATCCCCAGTATAAACTGATAGATATGCTGTAGGGATTATCCTCTGAGCATTTCAGAAAAGGCCCTAGATTCATTCGATCATCCTTTTCGGGATATGTCACGTTGGTAGGGTACATCTTATGAGTGTCATTTATTACTATTCTCATGAGGGGTATTAGCTAGTTTTGCTTTGAGTTATTCAAGTTTGGATTTAGTGGAAGTTTTCTATGGCTATGCACACTCACGTGGGTGAACATCTAATTTATTTGAATCTGTGGTATATGTGTTAAGATGTCTATACTCTTCCGAGCCTTTCTTTCGTTTTGTTTTGCTCGGGACGAGCAAAAGATAAGTGTGGGGGAGTTGTTAAGGGCGAAAATCTATGAATTATAAGGCGATATTTGATGTATGAAAAATATATGATCAAATTATAAGACTTTTTATTATTATATTTATGATATTTTAGTATAATTTCATATAAATGCATTAAAAACTTATAAAAATCATAGTTAGTTATAATTAGATGCATAAGTTATAAAACGATAAAATGATAGTTTTTTGTCGATTTACGCTTGGTGTTTCGTTGAGTTTGTTGCAGGATCGATGTTTACCAAGATCCCAAAATATGACATACTTTGAAGTATAAATCATGAGTTTTTGTGGGATAAAAGATTATGCCAAAATCTAACAACTTTGAACAGATCAATCAGATTTAATGTTTCTACCGTAACTCATCTTCAACGGACATTTGATCTAACTTAGAGGCATTTTCAGAGAAAAAGTCCTTGATGAAAGTTGTAGGCCTTCAAAAGAGCTTTCCAACGAATATCAAATCATGTCAATCTGAGGTCTACAAATTTCGAGATAGGTTTTACAAACATCGATATGTTGTATGTCCGCACGCTACCGAGAAGGCCGAATATTGCGTAAAAATCTCTCAAATCGGGCCCACAAATCTCTCGACAAGGGAATATATATCGTGTAGCCGGCACGCGCGGTGGTGGTCCGCACGCGCCCGTTTGTGATATGGTCTATAAATAGACCTCAAATGCAACCATTTTGAAGGGTACCAATGCATATATCTCTCTTCTATATCTATATATAGTTTCGCTTTTGTTGTTTTTAGTTAAATAAAAGTCATAAACGGCACTCTGCCGAATAATGTTTGTAGTATAAAGTATCGTTATAATGCTTAGAAGATGTATCAAGGCTCATTGATGTAAAGGAGTTGCTATTTCCGGAGGATACAACTCAAGCTTCGATTGTAATCTGCAACTTTTCTAATGTATTTATGTTGTTATTAGTATCTTACTTATAATGATATTAGGCTAACTTAGTATCTAGCCAAGATATGAAATTGGATTAGTATTATCTTTTTTAGAAAATGATGATGACTATACTAAAATTGGATAAAAATCGGTTATAATGAATCTCTTTCTATATTCGTATTGAATTAGCTACTTGATATGAAAGAATTCATAATCTAATTATGAATTGACGCCTCGTAGTTAGGTTATGAACTCGTTAATAGAAAGACCGGAGGGTAAAATTGGCCGAGTGAAAACGTGACAACGGAATCCGATTTCTAAACCGGGGTAGAATTGTTTCGGGAGAAACAAACTCTTATTGAAATATGTACTCGAGAGATTATTACGTTTAATTCATTTGTTTAATTGACATACCTTAAAATTGGCCGAATGACAAAACGGGAGTGACCCATGCTTGAGGATGACCTTGGACAAATGATTGGACATATGACAATTTCGGATGCTCGTGTGAGAATGAATTGTTTAGTTTAGAGTGCACCGTTTCAGTATAATTGATTTAACTTAAAATAAAGATCAAGCACATCCAATTTCACTAAAAAGATATAAGGATTCAATAACATATTCTTGGCTAGTCTATAATTATAATATCTATCTCCTCCCTTAGATATTGTTTTGGTACCTATATATACTTATATCTATATATATATATATTGTATTGCTATATATCTATATATATATTTATATACTTATATATATCTCTTTTTAGTTTTATGCTTTGTTAGTTTAGAGTTTGGTTGGATGATAAAATTGCGACTTAGATTGAGATAATAACGATTTCTTGGTGTTTAATCACACGGTGAATTACCAAGTTTTCCTGAGGATCGACACTGACTCATCACTCTATCACTACAATTTGACCCGGTACACACGCCGGTAAGGATTGATAGCATAGAAAAGGTCCGTCAGCTTAATGGCGCCGTTGCCGGGGAACGACGCTAATTCATTGTGTTCGAATGATTTCTACTTATATTAACTCAAAAGTCTCGAGGATAAGTCAACACTTTTATTACCCCATTTCTATTTTCTTTTTCGTTGGTACTTACCTAATAAGTAAGTTACCAATCTTTACTTTTATCGATTTCAACTATTTTCGGTTTTCGTTAGTTGATGACCGTAAAGAGTAAGGCCCCACTTACTCCTTATAAGCCCGACATAGATACTTACGAAAGGCGCTTAAGAGCGTAGAAGAAACAAGGTCATACCGGTCGTGAAATCACGACGAGAATCATCATCAAATCAAAATACGAAAATGGTCGAAACAAAGATGAAACACTGAACAAGGGCTAGATCATGCTCAAGCGGCATGGCCAAAATCTTAATCGAGATCTACCCATACCAAATAACCGAATAGAAATAATCAAAATCGGAACCGAACAATCGTAATAATAACCCACCAAATCCGAGACCTATTTGTGATCGGACCTAAGAATAAACCGGACTAATAATCCATTCGTTTACCCAATGAAGGAGCAAATAATTTTGAAATAAAATCTCATCTTTTGGTCTAATTGACGCAAAGAGCCCAATTTCTAGGAGAGGATGATGAGGATCCACATCACCATCTCTATCTTTTCAAGAATTGTGCAATCTGACCAAAAGTCAAGGTGCTCATCGTGAATTAACAAGGATGTCTATGTTTCCTTTTTCTTTAAAAGGAAGAGCACGAGATTGGTTTATGTCACTCCCACATCATTCATTGACTAGTTGGGAGGAAATTCAAACCGAGTTTTTAAAGCGTTATTTTACTCCGGGTAGAAATTTGGAATTAAAAGTCGAAATTGCCAACTTTAGACAAGGATCTCAAAAACGCTTGGGAATGCGTGGGAGAGATTTAAAAGTTGCTAAGATCTTGTCCCGATCATGGTTATTCCTTAGAAATGCAAATCCAACTTTTACGTCGTAAATTAAGGAAAGATTCACGTGCGATGTAGATCATGCATGTGGTGGTTCATTAATGATGAGTGAAGCCCAAATAGTTTACGATGCTATATAGAAAAGATTTCAAAAAATAACGAATGTGGGAAACCGGTTCTAGCACTAGGAAAGTAGCATTTGCGGGAGAATACACATCGAATACGGAAGTTCTAGCACACTTGGAGAATTTGGGTAGGAAGTTTGACAAATACTGAGCTAGTAGATCAGAAAATCGAAACTATCATACCAAATGACTACTCAAATCATGATAATGTGTCATTAGGGATAGAAGAACCGTAAGGATACTCAAAGGAAGAGGTGAGTTTTTACAACGAAGATAGGAATTTGAACAACGCGTATTCAAACTCCTTTAATGCTATTAGAAGAGAGCACCCAACTTTTAGATGGTGCCTAAAACCCTAATAAGCCAGGACAACCGCCATATCCAGCCGATATAAGAATCCATATAGTAATCAAGTTCATCAAGGAAATACATCAAATCGAACTCTGCAATCGTTACTCAAATCTTATCCACAACATACTACTCAAACTATACCAGGTCACCCAAAGTTCAACCCAACCTCAAGGAGTTGATAAATGGGATAAATTAATGGAAAAATGATGGGTGTAGTATCTACTCAAGCTCGAGAATATAAAACTATGATAACTTCTATAGGTTCGGGTCTCTCAAGGATATGACTATGTTGAAAACGTCATGGGTGGACATGATACGAGAAATGAGAACTATAGAAGCATCGTTAAGGAATATGGAAGATCATTTGAGTAGAGAAGGAGAACGCGTAACAACAAGTGACCTCAGGAGGATTACCAAGTAATCTTGAAAGAAACCCGAGAGAGGTAAAAGTCGTGATTACAAGAAGTAGGAAATATTGTGAAGATACTGTGAGCGTAAAACGCAGGAAACAATGAGGTAGAAAAAGATTTAAATGGTAATATCGTAAAGGAAAAGGACGAACTTGAATTCACTGATGAAGAGGAAGAAATTATCGAAGAATTCTTAAAACAGAATAATGTTGAACCTGAAATTGAAGGCGAAAAATGGGTAAAAGTCCCTAGAATTCTGAAGATCCTATGGATAAGGACCCGAGAATCCTATTTAAGGAACATGTCAGAGAAAATCAGGGAGAAAAACAGGAAGATTTAAAAGTAACTGAGAAGGATAAAGTTGATACGAGGGGGGATGTTTTAAAGGAAAAATCTCAAGATAATGAAACTTGGCGATCAAGTAATGCTCAAAGATTCAAGGAGAAAGGAAAGAGAAAATGACTTGAGAAACCAAAGGCTATAGATTTAGAATATTTGCCTTATCCACGAAAGATCAAATTAAAAGATAAAACGATAAGAAATATGCTCGTTTCTTGACACTTTTAGTCATATTCATGTCAATATCCTGTTATAGAAGCTTTAGTCAACATGCCCCGCTATGGAAAGTTTCTTAAAGATATCCTATCTAATAAAAAGCGATTAGAAGAATATGAGAATATATGCCTTAATGAAGAATGTTACGCAATACTTCAAGACATCGACTACCTCCTAAACTTAAAGATCTGGTAGTTTCACTATCCCATGTGAAATTGGAGGATTTCTGTTTAAGAAAGTATTGTGTGATCTAGAGCAAGTATCAATCTCATGTCTTATGAGGATTATAAGAAACTAGGAATAGGAGAGTTTACTTAATCTTTGAAATGACCCTTCGGATGGCGAGATAGATCAATTAAACATCCTAAGGGAATAATCGAGGGCGTGTTGGTTAAAATTGATAAATTTTACTTCCCATGAGACTTTGTAATAATGGAAATGGAAGAAGGATATTCAGCGCCAATTATTCTAGGTCGACCATTTCTAGCTACAGAAGAACTTTGATAGATGTTCAAAAGGTGAACTAATACTTGAGAGTTAATGAGGATAAAGTTTCATTCAATATCTTCAAAGCTATAAACCATCCATACAAAGAACCAGAATCATGTTCTTTTATAGATGAATATTCTACTATACGGGATGCCAAATCTAAAGATTATGAAAATACATTAGAAGAATGTTTGGCATTTTCTATCTATAAAGAAGATGAAAATGATCTTTGAAATGAAAAGTAATCCTTTATTTAGATAAAGGAGGGTTTGTTAAACATCCATGGCATCAAAATTTGAAATTGGAAATGGAAGGACCAGTTTAAAACCATCGATAGAAGATCCACCAAGGAATGCAGAGTTGAAACCACTTCCTTCGAATTTGAAATATGCTTTTCTTAAAAATGATAATCTGTTACCTATTATCATTTCATCAACCTTAACAAAAGAACAAGAGGATCAATTACTAAGAATGTTAAGAGAACATAAGAAAGCATTTGGATGGACGAAGGGCGCGATATCAAAGGAATTAGCCACGAAATTTGTGTTCACAAGATTATTTTGAATGAAGAAGCTAAACCTTGTATTCAGCCACAACGCCGCCTCAACCCAAATTTGCAAACAATCGTTAAGAAAGAGGTCATTAAGCTATTAGAAATGGGAATAATCTTTCCCATATCGAGATAGTGAATGGGTAAGTCCGACTCAAGTAGTTCCAAAGAAAGGAGGTTTCACGGTAAAAGAAAATGATAAAAATGAATGGATTCCGACAAGGAAATTACAGAGATATCGAATGTGTATTGACTTTCGGAAATCGAATGATCATACTAAAAAGGATCATCATCCACTTCCATTCATCGTGCGAGATGTTGGAAAGATTGAGTGGACATAAGTATTCTTTGCTTTTAGATGGTTATTCGAGTTATTCTGAGATATTCATTGCAGCGGAGATAGAGAAAAACTACTTTCACTTGTCCCTATGGAACTTTTGCTTATAAAAGAATGCCGTTTGGATTATGTAATGCACCTGCTACATTTCAAAGATGTATGATGGCAATATTTTACGATATGGTTGAGAAATTCTTAGAAATCTTTATGGATGACTTTAGTGTTTATGGAGATTCTTTTGATAAATGCTTATCACACTTAGAAAGCGTTTTACAACGCCATTGAAGATACCAACTTGGTTCTAAAAGCGGGAAAAATGTCATTTGATGGTATCTCGAAGGAATTGTACTAGGTCATAGAATCTCTGAAGCGAGGAATTGAAGTTGATAAAGCTAAAGTCGAAGTAATTGAAAAATTACCTCCACCAATTAATTTGAAAACGTTAAGAGGATTTCTTGGACATGCGAGGATTTTATAGAAGGTTTATTGCAGATTTCTCAAAAATAGCAAAACCCCTGAGTCATTTGCTAGAAAAGAAGTACCTTTTAACTTTGATGATAAATGTATGGAAGCCTTTAAGACCCTAAAAGCGAAATTAACTCTTCGCACATTACTAGTAGCACCAGATTGGGATTTGCCGTTTGAAATTATGTGTGATGCAAGTGATTTAGGCAGTAGGAGCTGTTTTAGGTCAACGGTATAACAAAATTCTCAAAGCTATCTACTATGCTTCTCACATTAAACGCATTTCGACTTAATTATGCAACTAATGAGAAAGAAGCTGTTGGTGTAATATTTGCCTTAGATAAGTTTCGATCATATATTGTTGGTTCTAAGGTAATAATCTACACGAGACCATTCAACTCTGAAGTATCTTTTAAGTAAGAAAGATGCCAAACCGCGTCTTCTTAGGTGGATTCTGTATTACTTGAATTCGATATTGAAATTAAGGATAAAAAAGAAGTGAAAATGTAGTAGCGGATCATCTAAGCGGGATGGATAATGATGAAGGAAAAGAAAAGAAATTCGTGATTCGTTTCGGATGAGAAACTGTTTAAGATAGATACTCCTTCAACCATGCGATTATTAAAAACTAGAATACCATCAAAGGAAGATTCGCCATGGTTTGGGGATATTGTTAACTACATTACATTGTAGTACATCCCACCTCATTGGACTTGGCAACGAAAAAGAAGTTCTTTTCACGACTTAAAGTTTTATTATTGGGATAAACCGGATCTTTTCCGAAGATGCTCGGATGGAATAATTAGGAAATGTATTCTGATAGTGAAATTTTAAGTGTATTATCATTTTGTCATGATCGTGAGGCGGGAGGTCATCATGGAGGATGGAAAAGCGCTTTCAAAGTTTTACAATGTGGTTTCTATTGGCCTACATCAGATGAGATGCATATAAATATGCAAAATCTTGTGAATCATGTCAAAAATGGGGGGAATATATCGAAAAAACATGAAATGCCTATGCAACCGATTTTAGAATGTGAACTATTTGATGTGTGGGGCATAGATTTCATGGGACCTTCCCTATATCTTTTGGAAAAAGATTTATTCTAAGAATGGTTGATTATGTTTCTAAATGGGTAGAAAGTGAAGCTCTCCCTACTAATGATACCAGAGTAGTGCTAAGGTTCCTTAAAAGAATATATTCACACGATATATGGCATTCCGAGGGCTATCATTAGTGATAGAGGTTCACATTTTTGTAACCGACCATTTACTAAGATAATTGAGAAATATGGTGTAACTCATAAACTTGGAACACCCTATCATCCACAAACTAGTGGATGGTAGAGGTGTCTAATAGAGAAATTAAAAGAATCGTGGAGAAGGCAGTGGACTCGAATCGTAAAGCTGGCGAAAGACTTGATGATGCATTATGGGCATCTGAGCATACTCTTTAAAACACCGATTAGGTGTTCTCCTTACAAATTAGTATTCGGAAAATCTTGTCATCTCCTCATTGAATTAGAACACCGAGTTTTATGGGCTATTAAATTTCTAAACTTTGATCTAAAGTCAGCCGGTGATCATAGATTACTTGATTAACGAAACTAGAAGAATTTCGACTCGATTCTTATGAAAATGCTCGAATCTACAAGGAACGCATACGAAAGCTTTTCATGATAAGAAAATCTATAGTCGTGAGTTCCATATAGGTGATCGAGTACTTTTATATAATTCACGTTTGAAGTTGTTTCGAAAAGCTTAAATCTAGATGGGCGAGTCCATATGGCGTAACAAAAATCTATAAGTGCTGGAGTTGTTGAACTAACTGATGGAAAAACAACTTTTATAGCCAATGGACACAGGGTGAAATTGTTCGTGGAAGCTGAAGGGATACCTCAAACAGAAGAAGTATTATTACTTATCGACCCTCCAACGAATTGAGGAAGCGAAATTTTAAACTCGACCGATTACAGTACTATCTTTCTAATTTACCTTTTAATATGCATTTTAAAGTAGTTTCGTCTTTTACCGGATAGACGTAAAAGAACTGGATGCCTTTCATAGATAGAATAAAAGTTTTTATTTTACTTTTAAGATTAGGTCTAATTAAGGATGTCGCCTTTAAGATAGAAGCCTTAGTTTCTAAATTAAATAAAGAATTATTAATCAAAGTCGAGAAAAGAACTTTGTAATGGAAATTCAAGGAGTGCAATAAAAGAAGAGCAAGGTTTTTAATGAAGTGTAGAATCATGGAAAAATGGAACATCTTTGAATATTGTGGAAGAAATACAACCATATCCAGGATGAGTGTTTGAATGTTATTAAGAAGGGAGCGATTAGGTGGTTATCCTAAAATCCTTGAGGAATACAAAGAGATAATTCAAACGCATCACTCTGGAGAAAGGTTAAGGGACCGTTATGATAACAATCTTGAGGATCCGAGATTGAGGGAATTAGCAAAAAATCCTAAAATTTCGATTGTGTGTTTTAATTTTCAAATTTTAATTAAATTTCAGTATTTTAAAGTTATTTTTCTAAACTTAAAAGAAAAATATTTTATGAAAAATTTATAATAAACCTATTTTATCATGTAAAGTAGGTATATTATATCAAAAATATGTGATTTCAATATTATATTAGTTTTTATATTTTATCAAGTTTTATATAGAAAAATCAGTATTAAACTTAGATTATATAACATAAATCATAGGATTAACATCAAATGATTTTTATGTGATATAATTAGAGCTTATTACACAAAAATGACAAAATTCCGTTTTTAGGGGACTATGTGACCGGCACGGCGCGCCGTGTGTGCACTTAACCCACAAAAAATGCGCCTCTTTCCTCATTTCTCATACCCTCAATTCGAATTGAAGAAACGACCCGACTTCTCCTCTCTTCTCCTCAAAATCAACAATTTTCCATCAATTTTCTTCACTCAAACATCACATAAGTGTTAATCTCTCTTCTTCTCTTCAACTTAATCATAAAAAAGATACCCATTGGAAAAAGTTGAAGCTTGGCAAGCTCAAGGCTCTCTTTTCTCTCATTCCGGCGACCACATTAATTCCGCTGACCTAGCTTTTCATTCTAGCTTCTTAAGGTAATAATATATATATATTTCAAATATTTCAAATTTTAGTTAATTTTCTGAATTTATTTTGAATTTATTTTGAATTTATAGCCTAAGTAATTGTTTGTTCTTGTTGTTGGTGTTGTTTGTTTGTGTTGTTGTTTGTCATACCACTATCGTAGATGGCCTCATCATCTAGAAGTAATCTAAGAGGAAAAAGATGAAGTACCAATCGTAGTACCGGTAGTTCAAACTAGACCTTTAACCAAAAGGAGAAAAGTTTAACCTTGAGAAAACAGCTAGTGAAGAAGCTAGCGGGCACAATGATGAGTACTTTAGTAAAAGTAAGATTTGGTTAGAACGAGGGATTGATTTTTTGAAGATTGGGAAAGAAGTGAAAGAAATTTTCAAGGATAGAGGATGGTTGGATGTAGCTATGGATAGGAAAGATAAGATTAACGTTCTATGGTATCGAGTTTTATTCGATTATTATCTACTTATGATCTTGTCTGGTTGAGAGATGACCTATATCCCTCTAAAGTGTTAATGTTACTTTTACCTGCTATGATTAATGTATTCTATGGCTTAAGCGATATACGAAGAGAGGATTATCACAATGTGTGGGGTTTAGAACATCCTGTGGCTCTACAAACCAAAGCTTATGAAGCCCAACAAACCTTTGACCCCATTCTGCTTTGAATGGATAGAAAATAGGTTTGCTTATGGGAATTGTATTAGGGACATACGGGCAATAAAAGCAGTTCTTAGGCCATAATGTATGTCCTTCCACACATGTTTGTGCATTTGGTCGAGAGGAAGTAGTTATTGCTTGGGCCATGGTTAATGATATTCCTATAAATGCAGGAAATTGATCTTTTCTAAGGCATGTGAGTTTGCAAGGACTGAAGTATCGAGGGGCGTCTCCGTTCCCTAGTCTCATTCTCGCCTTGTGTGAGCTTGCAGTCCCACTGTCTTACCCTCGGATAGAGCTGTGTCTCCTACATTCCTCCCGTTGGTCTTAAAGCGAGAGCCTTACCTCACGGAGTAATAAATTACAATAATCCTAATCGTGCGGCAACAACAACCTCCACCTCCTATTCACACTCAAGTACACAGACCACTGGCAGGTCCACATGACCACACAATGAGTCAAGTTGAGGCTATGTTTGACATTTAGTTCAAGCTCGGGCTAGAATCCGATGCTAATATAACTTTGCTTTGTGAGCGAGAATAGACATTGGGCCGAGGACATTAGAGTTGGTCGAGAGGATTTCGAGATGCTATGAGTGAGTTTGATCCTAGATTTCTTGAGATTTACGCTAGAACACCACTATAGTCGGCCTTACCCGTATACTATGCGAGTTAGATTCCGCCGATTCCGCCACTGTATTTATCGGGACTATCGCCGTCATCCATGGGACGACGGTGGTATGTTTACAGTACACCAGGGACATCCTTGGGCATGGGAGGTGACTTATGAGCGAGATGTGGCAAGGGATTGGGTTCATTTGGACTTCGAGGGATCGGTTTCTATGTATCGACGATGAGGTGAGTCATCATTTGAACTTACGTATCGGATCCACTGACCCGATTCGATTATAGTATTCATACGACCACGATCGCAAGAGGCTGATTTTGCCGTTTCTATCTACATTTGGATCATCATCATCTCGATCGACCTACTGGTGACATCGATCTTAACTATGATGAGGCGAGTGATTTTGTCTCTGTTATTTAACTATCTACTTTTGGTTTGACTTAGTTTTGTTATGTTTGTTTTGTATCGTTAAGCGTTTGATGCACT